>JAPDNY010000001.1:324811223-324821223 GCA_029375565.1 Gekko gecko
ATAGAATGCTATGAAGTCCACCTTCCAAAGCAGCCATTTTCTCCAGGAGAAGTGGAATGAATGCTTTCAATAAATAAATAAACGACTTATGTCGTCTGGAGAACAGCAATAATTCCAGGAGATCTCCAGACCCCACCTGGACTCTGCCCCCCCACCCAAGCACGAAGAATACAGAGCATCGCTTGCTCCAGAATGAGAGTTCCTATAAGAACATAAGAGAAGCCAATGTTAGATCAGGCCAATGGCCCATCCAGTCCAACACTCTGTATCACACAGTGGCCAAAAATACCAGGTGCCCTCAGGAGGTCCACCAGTGGGGGCAAGACACTAGAAGCCCTCCCACTGTTGCCCCCCACCCAAGCACCAAGGATACAGAGCATCCCTTGCCCCAGACCAAGAGTCCCTATCTATACCTTGTGGCTGATAGCCACAGATGGACCTCTGCTCCATATGTTTATCCAATCCTCTCTTGAAGCTGTCCATGCTTGTAGCTGCCACCACCTCCTGTGGCAGTGAATTCCATGTGAGAATCACTCTTTGTGATTTGTAGCTTTTCCTCCTTATGTGAGAAGAACTCTTTAGGTAGAACATTGGTTTATGGCCTCTGGGTTACAGATGAGTGGGCTATTTTTTTTGTGTGTGTGTGTGTACTGCAGAGGCAAGCAACACCAGCCAAATGCTTTTAAAAGGAATCATTTGGCAAAAACCGCCTTTGGAGAGCGAGGGAGCGTTTGCCCTCCTTGCAGTTCATAAGAGCCAGAAGTGAGTAAGCAGTTTTAACGGTGAGCGCAGCATCCATTTACGATCTCCTTTCCCGCTATTAAAAGAGCTGATTGAGAGGAACAAAGTGAATCGGATGGCAACTGGCCCATGGAGCTTGGGGGAATGGAACACAGGCTCGGTGGGTTTTGCTTCCTGTAGGGGAAAAAAGAAACCTCACGTTTGCAGCGAATGTCTCGGAGTCTCAGATAAATCAAACAGGTTTTCCAATTCAGTATCGTGGGTCTACCAGACAATGTGGTGGGGGGGGGAATCATGATCATAAGAACATAAGAGAAGTCAATGTTGAATCAGGCCAATGGCCCATCCAGTCCAACACTCTGTCACACAGTGGCCAAAATATACCAGGTGCCATCAGGAGGTCCAGCAGTGGGGCCAGGACACTAGAAGCCCTCCCACTGCTTCCCTTCTCCAGCACCAAGAATAGAGTGCATCACCTGCCCCAGACTGAGAATTCCCATCTATACCCTGTGACTAATAGCCACTGATGGACTTCTGCTCCATATGTTTATCTAATTCCCTCTTGAAACTGTCCATGCTTGTAGCTGCCACCACCTCCTGTGGCAGTGAATTCCACGCGTTAATCACTCTTTGGGTGAAGAAGGACCTCCTTTTATCTGTTCTAACCCGACTGCTCAGCAATTTCATGGAGTGCCCAATCAATCCACTTGATCAATCTGCTTGATAAAGCATCCTGCAAAAGTTATACACGGCCAAGAAGTATGAACTCTAACAGGCTCCGGGATTGTTGTACAATCAAGACAGCAACCCAAAGCTGGTCTTCTTCTTGTTGTTGTTATTGTTCAGTCGCACAGTCAAGTCCGACTCTTCGCAACTCCGTGGACCAGATCACACACCAGGCTCTCTTGTCTTCTGCCATCCTCCAGAGTCTGCTTAATTTCATGTTCGTTGCCTTGATAACACTGTCTAATCATCTCATCCCTTGTCATCCCCTTCTCCTTTGACCCTCGATCGTTCCCAGCACCAGGATCTTCTCCAGTGAGTGCTCCCTTCTCATTGGGTGGCCAAAGTACTTCAGTCTCTGGCCTTCCAGGGAACAGTCAGGGTTGGTTTCTTTTAGGATTGACTGATTCAATCTCCTGGCAGTCGACTCAGGGATTAAGTCGAGACTATTTTTATTTATTTTATTTATTTTTCAGATTTGTATTCCGCCCTCCCCAAATGGGTTCAGGGAAGATTGATGGCACTAACTCTCTGGATGGGCCAGGCTGTTCTGATATCATCAGACCTCAGAAGCTAAGCAGGGTCGGCCCTGAGGAGTACTTGGATGGGAGAGCACCGAGGAAGTCCGGGCTGGTATGCAGAGGAAGGCAGTGGCAAACCATCTCTGCCTTGGTCTGGATGGCCCAGGCTATTTTGACCTTGTCAGATCTTCGAAGCTAAGCAGGGTCAGCCCTGGTTAGTACTTGGATGGGAGACCACCAAGGAAGTCCATGGTTGCTATGCAGAGGCAGAAGATGCAAGCCCCCTCTGTTTATCTCTTCCCTTGTCCTGGATGTCCCAGGCTAGTCTGATCTTGTAAAATCTGCAAAGCTAAGCAGGGTCGGCCCCGGTTAGTACTTGGATGGGAGACCACCAAGGAAGTCCATGGTCACTGTACAGAGGCAGAAGATGGCAAGCCACCTCAGAACATCTCTTGCCTTGAAACCCCGTACTGGATCACCTTTAGTTGGCTGTGATTTGATGGCACTTTCCACCACTATTCTCAGAAAAGTGTTCTAAGGGTTGTCCTCTCAGCTGACTTCACAAGGTATGCAATAACTGAAGATCATTTCAGAGGTTACAGCCACAGACGTCCGATGAGTAATGGGGGTGGCACCCTAACTCATGATCCTCTCAGTACATGTGGTTGCCACATTGTGTGAAGGAGAGGAACCCTGATTTCCCACGCACATGCAGCTTTGCGACACACAAGCTGACCATTAGTTTTTCAGGGTTTATGGGCACACCTTCAAAGCCTGTATGAGCATACGAGATACATGTATTGCCACTGTTCATACAACATGGCAACCTCAGAACTGGGAGGATTTGAGGACCTGAGAAGGACTACTGTAGGGTTTCAACTAAGTACTGGAACTATTTGGGGGGCAGGGGCTTAAGAAGTAATCCCGCTTCCTGTTGAATACCTGGAAGTGATGTCACAACACTCTACAAAATCCCCCATTCTCTATGGTAAAAGGAATTCCTTTTTGAGGAATTCCTACGGCATCGAGATAGCCTTCACCAGAAGTGATGTCATGATGTCTCACAATATTGCTGGAAGGGCCTTGAGCCCAGGGGTAGAAGATTGCCTACTGACCCCTCCTCGGCAAATGGCACCCCTAGACTGTTGCCAAACAGCCTACAAAACCCATATGCAATAGTGAACTGCTAAAGCATTTGAATTGGGAAGAGCCAAAAGCCATGTCAATAAGCAATAGCTTGCCAGTGGTGCAATACCTCAAGCAGCTTTAATACTTTCAATGGGGAAGGCCGAGCATGTAGGTTAGGGACAAAACTCATTGATTTAATTGGGGTTCTTGCATGCCACCTCTCCAAAGACCAAGATAGCTGAGAATTTTTAAAAATATATATCAACATCCAAATCAAAACAGCATTCAGTAAAATATTGCACTGAAACTAACCCCACCAGCTATCTAATCAAAGTATATATACTTTATTTTAAATGTTTTGGATGTTAAAATGTTTGATGTTCACTGCTTTGATGACCCCATTTGGGTGGGAAGATGTCTCAGAAATGTCCTAAACAAGTTCAAATAAAATTGCTAAAATATTTTTTTTTTTAAAAAAAGATTTTTGACCTGAGACTTACTACTACTATCTTTGCACGCTCTCTGTGTTTGCCCGTGAACCCAGGTACTTGCAGAGTGGGCAAAAACAGTCACAAATTGCAATGACTCTGTAGAGTAAATGGCTACTATATAAATGCAAAGTTGCTCAAAATGGAACTCTGACAACAACCTCTGAAGCCATCCGATTATGAAATTGCTGTGTGTGTAATTGAGGAACTCAAACACAGCAAGTTCACCCGGGGATCATGTTTCTGTTAAACTTCACAGCATGCTCATTTGAATCAATGAATCAATCAGACACTGAAAGGCTGGACAACACTTCCAATTACCATGTCAGATTACACAGGGCAGCCATTGAAATTCATAAACTTAAACACAATTTCAACAGGAAAGAAGAGAGTTTAAAAATAAACAGGGCATAGTTTCCTGTCCTGGAAAACAATAGCACTACAGATAAGATTAGAATTTCAACTGCCAATCCACATACAAAAGAACCTCCACAGGAAACAGGAAACCTCCTCAGGAAACAATCCATATGCAAAAGAGCCTCCTCAGGAAAGCTCCATTAGCATGTTTCACAGCCTGGGGAACTCCTACAAGAGAATGACTCGTAAGAACATAAGAGAAGCCAATGTTGAATCAGGCCAATGGCCTATCTAGTCCAACACTCTGTCACACAGCGGCCAAAAATACCAGGTGCCATCAGGAAGTCCAGCAGTGGGGCCAGGACACTAGAAGCCCTCCCACTGCTGCCCCCTCCAGCACCAAGAATAGAGTGCAGCACCTGCCCCAGACTGAGAGTTCCCATCTATACCCTGTGGCTAACAGCCACTGATGGACTTCTGCTCCATATGTTTATCTAATTCCCTCTTGAAACTGTCGATGATTGTAGCTGCCACCCCCTCCTGTGGCAGTGAATTCCACATGTTAATCACTCTTTGGATGAAGAAGTATTTCCTTTTATCCGTTCTAACCCGACTGCTCAGCAATTTCATGGAGTGCCCACAAGTTCTTGTATTGTGAAAAAGGGAGAAAAGTACTTCTTTCTCAACCAGCTCAATCCCATGCATGATCTTGTCAACCTCCATCATGTCACCCCTCAGCCGTCGTTTCTCCAAGCTAAAGAGCCCCAAGCGTTTTAACCTTTCTTCATAGGGAAAGTGTTCCAACCCTTTTATCATTCTAGTTGCCCTTCTCTGCCCTACCCCACCTTCCTGAGTAGATCTGTCTTTCTGTGTTATACCTCTGAGGATGCCAGTCACAGCTACTGGCAAAAGGGCAGGTCCTTCAATGCCAAGACCACAGCCAGACAACCTGGAAAATCTACAGCAGCTAATCAGTCAATCAATCAATCAATCAATCAATCAATCAATCAATCAGTCAGTCAAAGAAACAGCATGTGTGATCTGTTCGATTATACTTGATTCTCATGGTAGGGATGGTGGTTTCAGGCTCATATCCTACCACTCCGCTCTGCTAAGTTTGAAGCTCTCCTCCAGCTTCAGTGGTCGGATACGAGCCGTGGCTTTTCCCTGCCTTGTTTCATGCTTCAAACCACATGTTTCTCACAACGCTTCCTTCGAAACCTATCCGGTTGCAAGGGCAGACACTCTCTTCCCGGCCTGCAGATGTTTACGTAACATAATTCTTCCCTCGGCCAGAACCACATCAGACACTCAACTCCTCTGACCTTGATTCTCTGCATTTACTTTTAGAATTTTAACTGTTTTCCTTAGATTAGAAACATAAATAAGGTGCACGGAATACATCTGTTCTAATAGATCTAGTATCCCAGGAGTTAAAGTGTGTGGGGGGGAAGCCTTTGGATAAAAATAGCCGTTAACTGAAGCACAGGGTGAATTCCCATGGGGTTGGATCCAGGCAGGTTTTCGGCTGGCGGAAGAAGACAGAGGAGGTTCCTTCGAGCAGCTAAATGGATTGGGCTGGAGACCGTGGGACCTGCACAGACAAATGTCATGTGGAACAGGAACTGTAGCACGGATGGGAACTGGGCACGATTAATGAAAAAAGTGGGCACTGTGGTGCTCGCTAAGAACTTTCCTGGCACTGAGCATGTTTTTTTTTAGAGGGTGGGGCCAAGCAGGGCTCTTTCCCAGCAAGGTTTCTGATTGGCCGCTGGAGATCCAATCGGGTGTGCAAATTAAAATAACATTGCTGCCACCACAGTGTTGGCTTTATTCTTATTCCTCTTTCCCAGTGTAGCTTTTTTTTAAAAAAACAAACAAACCACTTCTCTTCTGCCTTGCAGACTCTGATCTGGGAGAACCATGTTTGATTCCCCACTTCTCCACATGCAGCTGCTAGTGCGACCTTGGGTCAGTCGTGAGTTCTTTCAGAGCTGCTCTCTCAAGGGAAGTTCTCGAGAGAGCTCTCTCAGCCCCACCTACCTCACAGGGTGTTTGTTGTGGGGAGGGGAAGGGAAAGGGATTGTAAACTGGTAAGCTGGTATGAGCCGTGAAATTAAAAGATGCCTGCTCCTTGGGAGGAAAGCGATGGCAAACCTAAACAGCATGATAAAAGCAGAGACATCACCTTGCCAACAAAAGTCCGCATGGTCAAAGCAATGGTATTCCCCGTAGTAATGTATGGCTGCGAGAGTTGGACTATAAGGAAGGCCAAGCGCCGAAGAATAGATTCTTTTGAACTATGGTGCTGGAGAAGACTCTTGAGAGTCCCTTGGACTGCAAGGAGATCAAATCAGTCAATCCTAAAAGAAATCAACCCTGATTGTTCCCTGGAAGGCCAGATCCTGAAGCTGAAGCTCAAATACTTTGGCCACCCAATGAGAAGGGAGCATTCACTGGAGAAGACCCTGATGCTGGGAAAGATTGAAGGTCAAAGAAGAAGGGGACGGCAAAGGATGAGATGGTCAGACAGTGTCATCGATGCAACGAACATGAAATTGAGCAAACTTCAGCGGACAGTGGAAGACAGGAGGGCCTGGCGTAATCTGGTCCATGGGGTCATGAAGAGTCAGACTCGATTGTGCGACTGAACAACAACAACAACAACATGAGACTCATTTGGGTAGTAAGGGGTGGGGTATAAATCCAATCTCCTCCTCCTCCTCTTCTTCTTCTTCCTCCTCCTCTCCCTCCCTCTCCCTCCTCTCTCTCTGTTTGGCTTCGCCTTCTTTGGCGGCCATTTTATTATTGGCGCCACCTCATACAGCAGCCATTTTGTGTTGGTGTCCACCCCCTGTGTCAGAATCCCAAAGGGGGGTTGCATTCTCAAAGAAGTCCCATACTGTCCGTTCTGGATCTAACCCGGCTCCTGTTCAATCACTGGGAGTTTTGCGGTTGAGTCAGCTCGCAACTGTTGCGGAGACGCGGCCATCTTATTTATGGTCTTAATTTACATGAAATATTTAAAGCCAGAAATGAGCACGCGGAGAGACCCAGCTGAAAGGTTTCGGCCCGGCCTGCTTGCGCAGCACGTCGCCGTGGTTCCACGTTGCTCAGAAAATCAGACCGTGGGTGCTTTGCGATTAGTTTGTCCTCTAATGGATCAAGTACGGGCAGAGTCCATCTTTCACATCAGAGCTATTAATTCCTCCGGAGTTTGATGGGAAAAACAGGGCACGGATAGGGGCTTTCTTTTCTCTCCCCCCTTTTCTTCTCTTTCTCTCCACCCCCCTCTCTTTTTCCCCTGGCTGATTGAAAAGTGATGGATTGTTTTCATGTGGTAAGAAACACAATGTTTTCTTTAGCACAGCAGGATATTCTGTTTTCAAGGTTTAACAGTGAAATATTATGCATATCTGCCACTGGCTGACTGCCAAAAATTAAAGAGCCTTAAAAAGAGAGAGAGAGAGAGAGAAAAGCCAGAAGAGATTGCAAAACCTGAACTCAAAATGAATGCACAGCCCTGCACAGCGGCTAATGAGCCATTCTTAACCGAAAAACTATTTATAGTAATATATGATTGCTGTCTCGCATGTCACCGTTTAACAAAACAATAAATAATTGCTCATTTGAATGTTACCTCCAACTTTTCATTGGCAATATTGTGTGTAATATACAGCGTGAACACACGCGAGCTCACACACAAAGTAGACGTTTCGGCGGATTCGGTGACTCTTCTACTCACAGGCCCGGCGTTACGGGACCTATCCGGAGCAACGTTTTATCTAAAAGAAAAGTTCCCCCTACGGCTGCCAACCTCCTGGTGTACCCTGGAGTCCTCCAGAAATTACAACTGACTGCGGAGATCAGTGAAGGGAAAGTGGCACTGCGTAACCCACTCTCATCAGATATCAGACGCTGAGGAGGGCCAGTACTTGGATGGGAGACCACCAGGTTCCCTCTAAGCTGAGTTAGTGTGAGCTAGCTCAGTTTCTTAGCCTCCAGCTCACACATTTTTGTCTCAGCTCAGGAAGGAGGGCTCCATAGCAAGCTAATTTATGCAGCAGCCAAATTGCTCGCTCACAACTTTAATGCCAGTAGCTCACAAAGTAGATTTCTTGCTCACATGACTCCACAGCTTAGACGGAGCATTGGAGACCACCTAGAATGACTCTGAAGAGGAAGGCAATGGCAAACTGCCTCCACTTCTTGCTTGCCTCAAAACCCCCTTGTGGGGGTCACCGTAGGTTGGTTCTTGGATGGAAGACCTCTAAGGAGGACTCTGCAGATGAAGGAAACGACAAACCTCCCCTGCTTCTCACTTGCCTTGAAAGCCCCTTGCGAGGTGTCCATTGAGTTGGTACTTGGATGGAAGACCAAGGAAGACTCTGCAGAGGAAGGCAATGGCAAACCGCCTTGGCTTCTCACTTGCTTCAAAGCCCCTTGTGGGGTCACCATAAGTTGGTACTTTAATAGGAGACCACCAAGGAAGGCTCTGCAGAGATAGGCAATGACAAACCACCTCCGCTTCTCACTTGCCTCGAAACCCCCTTGCTGGGATTGCCATTAAGTTGGTACTTGGATGGAAGATCACCAAGGAAGGCTCGGCAGAGGAAGGCAATGGAAAACGACCTCTGCTTCTCACTTGCCTTGTAAGCCATTTGCTGGAATTGCCATTAAATTGGTACTTGGAGGGGAGACCACCAAGGAAGGCTCTTCAGAGGAAGGCAATGGCCAACCACCACTGTTTCTCATTTGCCTGAAAAGCCCCTTGCTGGAGTCACCATAAATTGGCTGTGAATGAAAGCACTTGACACATACAGAGAGATCAGTCCCCCCCTGGAGAAAGAGGCAGCTTCAGAGGGCAAACTGTATGGTATACCACAGAGGCTAGATTAAATCCCTCCCCGGATTCCTCTCTTCGCAGAAGAAGATGAGGACAGCAAAGAATGAGATGGTTAGGCAGTGTTATCGATACAACGGACAGAGGACGACGGAGGACAGGAGGGCCTGGTGCGATGTGGTCCATGGGGTCGCAAAGAGTCGGACTTGACTGTGCGACTGAACAACAACAACAGAACATCCAGATGACACTACTGCAATGAACTCTTCGTGGGGGTGCCCTTCAAGAGTGCATGGAAGTTCTGTTTCATTTCCCGTTCCCTCAATGACCCTCTCCCCTATGTATGTCTTTTGTTTGATTGTTATTTTTTAGGGGGGGGTTACAATATGTTTTTTTTAAAGGTTGTTTTAACAGTTTGTTCGCAACTGTGGGGACCCTAAGTTGATTGGAAAGGCAACATAAAAATGGTTTAAATGTATAAAATGTATCAATAGGGCCACAGCAGTTGAGTCATACCTGAACTTTAACATCACTTTGTGCGCACACAGATGCTAAGCTTTCCGGTGAAGCCAGGTCCCAGGACTGTGAATCATGGGACATTAACTAATATGCATGCATGCATCAACTAATTTGCATGGCGAGCACATCCCATGGATTCTAAAAACCATGTTCCAACGGTTGCAAAAATGGAACATGTTAAGTACAGAGGATGGGCATGAACTGGCTCATGAACTGTTGTTTGTGATGAATTTTGGCTGGTTTTGTGGTTCGCGAAATGAACTGCAGCCCAGGCACAAACTTTCAGGAACTTTTAAGGCAGTTCATGGAGGTTTGTGGGGTGCAAAAAGCATGGGTTTAAACCCCTGTTTTCTCCTCCCCACGAAAGCTGCCCAAACATCCCTGTGAAAGCTGCCAAAAGATTGGAAAGAGCTGAGCCACCGGGGCAGCCTGTTCCGGTGACTCAGTTGTTCAGATCAGGAACAAATGAGGTGTGGTAGCTGGCTCCCCTGTAGCTCAGCTGTTTCAGGCACAAACGTCACAAACCTGATTCGGTTTGTATGTGAGCTGACTGAGTTTGTGGGGTTCATGGTTCGATTCATGGTTTCCCCATGAACCAAATCACATTTTTGTGGTTTGTGCCCATCCCTATTAAGTACTCTATTCACATTTTAACCCTAATTAGAAAAACAGCCTACATA
>JAPDNY010000001.1:324826223-324846223 GCA_029375565.1 Gekko gecko
GCACGCTGTGTCAAACAGCGGCCAAAACTCGGGTCCTATTTGGAGGTCCACCAGCGGGGCCAGAACTCCAGAAGCCCTCCCACTGTGGCCCTCCAAGCACCAAGAATGCAGAACATCACTGTCTCAGACAGAGTATTCCATCTAGACCTTGTGGTACCTCTGCTCCATATGTTTATCCAATCCCCTCTTGAAACTGTCTATGCCTGGAGCCACCACAATTTCCTGCAGCAGTGAATTCCACATATTAATTACACTTTGGGTGAAGAAGTACTTCCTTTGATCTGTTGTCAGCCCACTGGTCCTTAATTTCATGGAGTGCCCACGAGTTCTTGTATTGGGAGAAAAGGACTTCACTCTCTGTCTCCTCTGTCCCATGCATAATTTTGTAAACCTCTGTCATGTCACCCCCTCAGTCATTGTTTCTCCAAACTAGAGAGCCCGGACCTCTTTAACGTATCTTCATAGGAAACGTGTTTGATCCCTTTAATTGTTCTCATTGACCTTTTCTGCACTTTTCCCAATGCTATAATATCTTTTGTGAGGCACAGTGACCAGAACTGTACGCAATATTCCAAATGAGGCCTTACCATCGATTTATACAGGGGCATTATGATACAGGCTGATTTGTTTTCAGTTGCCTTCCTAATAATCCCCAGCATAGCGTTGGCCTTTTTTTTTTTACTGCAGTCGCACACTGAGGCTGAGTTCAGACTGGCAGTTTGCAGCGGGAGCCTGTCATGGCAAAAAAGCCCCAGAATAAACTTGTTCCGGGTTTTCCCAGTCACACTGCGCGGACAGATGGGGGAGCATACCGGGAGGAGGCACGCGGGAGCGTTCACACTGTTGGTCAGAAGGTGCAGTTGTAAGCCGTGGCTTTCTGTTTCGCTAATCTGGAGATATGCGCTTATGCACATGAGCACATATGCACATGAGCACACAATCAAAATAGCAGATTTTAGCATTCATACTGTGTTGGTGTGGGATATATGCAGGATAGACATGCTTTCCAGGGTTTGATACCACTTTTAACAGGTATCTTTTAAACTCGGGAATGAAGCGTGACAAGACGGGCTGAGTATGGCTGGGGAACGCCAGACAGATGTGCCCGTGTGAATGCCCCCTTTAATCCGCTTGTGAAACATTGCTGAAACGCACCTCTCTTGGGGCAAACTGCCAGTCTGAACTCGGCCAGAGAGGCTGCAATCGCACAAACTAAATAATCCACTTTCGATCCACTTTCCAACTGGATTTTTACTGTGTGAACTGGCAAGATCCAATTCAAAAGTGCATCGAAAGTGGATTGAAAGTGGATTATTCAGTGTGTGGGATCGCAACCTAATAGGTAGAGATCAAGGACATGAGCAGAGCAACTCAGGTCAACTCAAAATCCTATTCAGTTCTGTTCTGCAAGGCTTAATCCCAGATAACCATGAAATAATGCCGAGTTACCCAAGTCTAAAACTGTTGACATGAATGAACTTAGAATGGAATGACTCTGCTGGCCTGGAGGTGCGGCTGTAAATGGCTTTTCCCTGGTAAATCAGCTGGATGCCTATGTGTGTACGGGCGCATGAGCGCTCATGCGCCCATACACACATAGGCATCCAGCTGATTTGGGGAGGATCCCATTGCACATTGGCCGGTAGAGCAGAGCACAGCCAATCATATGCGCCTTATGCAGTAGAGCGGAGCACAACCAATCGTATACGCCAATCATATGCGCCGGGAGCAACACGGGTTGCTCCCGGCTTTTTGGCTGAGCGTTCACACTTCCAGGAAGCAGACTGACATGGGATAAAGGTACTCTCTGGGATTTACTACCACTTGTAATAGGTATCTTTTTAACGTGGGAGCAAAGTGGAACACCACGCTAGACCACCGAAGATTCCATTTCCTTCTTTCAAAAATGCCTGTCCCCTTTTACTCTGCCCAAGAGCTTCTGTGGTCGCTTAAGATGTAAACATAGAAGCTGGGGAATTCTTAGAGGTTTGGGGGTGGAGCCTGGGGATGTGGGGTTTGGAGATGGGAGGAAGCTTAGCAGGGAGGTGAGGCCATAGAGTCTACCCTCCAAAGCAGCCATTTCCTCCAGGGCAGGAGTGTCCAAACTGTGGCTTGGGAGCCACATACGGCTCTTTCACGCATATTGTGTGGCTCCCGGCAGGGCAGCTGGGGAAGCGAAGAGGAGGCATGCTTTTCCTTCCTTGTATCTTCTTTCTTTCTTTCTTTCTTTCTTTCTTTCTTTCTTTCTTTCTTTCTTTCTTTCTTTCTTTCTTTCTTTCTTTCTTTCTTTCTTTCTTTCTTTCTTTCTTTCTTCCTTCCTTCCTTCCTTCCTTCCTTCCTTCCTTCCTTCCTTCCTTCCTTCCTTCCTTCCTTCCTTCCTTCCTTCCTTCCTTCCTCCCTCCCTCCCTCCCTCCCTCCCTCCCTCCCTCCCTCCCTCCCTCCCTCCCTCCCTCCCTCCCCTCCCCTCCCCTCCCCTCCCCCCTCCCCTCCCCTCCCCTCCCTCCCATCTATTTGCTTTCTTTCTCTGTCTCTCTCTCCCCACCTCTCTCTTTCTTTCTCCCTTTCTTAGACAAATGAATATCATTAACAAACAAACAAATACCATTGGACAAATGCATATCATTATCAATATCTGTTTTTACCCCTTTTGTTTCTATTTCTGGGCAGTCTCGTTTAATGTCAATAAAAAGCAAATCTGCCTATTTTAAAACAAAAAAAGCCTGTGTGTAATATCTGTTCGTGTTTTGTGGCTCTCACACATCTGATGTTTGTTCTATGTGGCTCTCATGTTGAGCAAGTTTGGCCACCCCTGGTATAGAGAGAACTGAGCTCTCTAGTCTGGAGAGGAGTTGTCATGCTGGGAGAACCTCAGGTCCCAACCAGAGGCTGACAATCCTCACCAAAGCATAATATAAATAAACTTTGTTTATGGAACCCAATTCAGATAGCTATAGGCAGTGGAATCCCAGAAGGACCAATAGGTTCTTGTTTTTCTTCCACAACTTGTGCTCTTCTACAACACCCTGAAAACTTAGGAGATCTGGTTCCGACCAACAGATACACCCACAGGGAAGGTATAACATGCCTTTGTCAATTGGAGACCAAGCTCAATTGTAGAATACGAACTTTGCATGAAGAAGTTCTCAGGGGCAATCCTTGATATCTTTAAAAAAATGGATCTCAGGTAGTACAAGTAGAGAAGACCTCTTAACTGGTGGGCTGCCAGGTCAGGTTTCCTGTCTCCACATGGTGGGTGGAGATCTCCTTGGGTTACAACTGACCTCCAGGTGACAGAGATCCAATCTGCATTGGTATTCCCCACCGCAGTGCCAACGATCTCACATCGTCTCACAAATTTCAGTCTGCATTTCATGCCGTGTCCACTCTACGATTGCTTCATCTCGGCATTGCCTGTCTGCATTGTTTTACTGCCATTTAGCCGTGACTCCGAGGCCACTGTGGCGTCTCACCACCTTATCTGAATGTGGTTTTAGGGTGGTTCAACTGCTCCTCCCCAATGTCAAGCTTCTGTGAGCAAAAAGCTGAAAACACAATCGTCTGTGTTTAAAAGCAGCCAGGGAACATTGTTCTGTGATCATATTGGGGGTGGGGGTGGAGGTGGAAGTACGCCCAACCCTGACCCATTTGTTATTTCCTGGAGCAGTCTCCAGAATGCCCTGCCTGGCAAATGCTGGGTGTTTTGTGTTTTTTTTACTCAGGCCGAGGACAGACTGGCAATTTGCCGCGGGATGGGACCCGGGCTGACAACGACTCAATATCGGATTAAATGGAATGTTCACACAGGCACATCTGCCTGGCGTCCCCCACCCGTAGCCTACCGGTGCTCTCGCGCTTCACTGCCGGATTAAAAAAACACTTGATAAAAGCCGACGCAAATCTTGAAAGCCTGCGTTTGTCGCGTGTTTCTCCGCTTCCGGGGAGTCTGAACGCGCAGCCGAAAAGCTGGGAGCAACCCGCGTTGGGCATGAGGCAGCAGCGGTGTGATTGGCTGCGCTCCGCTCCACTGCCCAATGCGGTGCCGGTGTTGCAGGGCAAAAAAAAAAAAATCGCCAAAATGTGCTTATGCGCACATACGCCCACAGCCGAAATAATGGGGAAACAGCGAATATAGTGCGCCTCCGGCGCGGCAGTCTGAACGCTCCTGCGCGCCTCTGTCCAGTATCTTCCGGCAGACCCCCACTGTGTGGACGGGAAAACCCGGTATCGTTTACTCCGGGGTTTTTTTGCCACGACTCGATACCGGGGCAAATTGCCAGTCTGTCCTGGGCCTCAGTTTGTTCCATCTTTCTTGCCTCCCCTCTGCCTCCCCCCTGCCAGGTCACCCCCTTTTACTTCCGGGGGGGGGGTTGCAGGTGCGCTATGCTGAAGAAGAAGAAGAAGAAGAAGAAGAAGAAGAAGAAGAAGAAGAAGAAGAAGAAGAAGAAGAGATTGCATTTATACCCTGCCCTTCACTACCCAAAGGAGTCTCAGAGCAGGTTACAAACTCCTTTCCCTCCCCCTCCCCACAACAGACACCCTGTGAGGTAGAAGAAGAAAAGAGATTGGATTTATACCCTGCCCTTCGCTACCCAAAGGAGTCTCAGAGCGTAAACTCCTTTCCTTCCCTACCCACAACAGACACCCTGTGAGGAGAAGAGAAGAGATTGGATTTATACCGCCCTTCACTACCCAAGGAGTCTCAGAGCGGCTTACAAACTCCTTTCCCTTCCCCTACCTACAACAGACACCCTGTGAGGTAGAAGAAGAGAAGAGATTGGATTTATACCCCGCCCTTCGCTACCCAATGGAGTCTCAGAGCAGCTTACAAACTCCTTTCCCTCCCCCTCCCCACAACAGACACCCTGTGAGGTAGAAGAAGAGAAGTGATTGGATTTATACCCCGCCCTTCGCTACCCAAAGGAGTCTCAGAGTGGCTTACAAACTCCTTTTCCCTTCCCCTCCACACAACAGACACCCTGTGAGGTAGGTGGGGCTGAGAGAACTTCTGACAGAAACTGCCCTTTTTCAAGAACTGCTGTGCCAGAGCTTGTGGCTGACCCAAGGTCACATCAGCAGGTGCAAGTGGAGGAGTGGGAGCTCAAACCCGGTTCTCCCAGATTAGAGTCCACGCACCTAACTGCTATACCAAACTGCAGCACAGCGCAGCTTAGAGCAAGGCCCCGCCAGTGCCCCTGGGAGGCCACTCCTCCCCCCTCTCTCATGTGCTCTCCCTAAACAACTTGTGTCCTGATGCGGACGGAGGAGAGCTTTATACTGAGCCAAATGGGAAGCCGGCACCACAGCAGCACGGAACAGCTTTACTCAGCATATGTAGTTTGGGCCAGAGATCAGTTCAACTGGAGAAAATGGCTGCTTGGGAGGGTGGAATCTACAGCCCCACACTCCACTGAGGCCCCACCCCGCCCTTCCCCAAACCCCACCCTCCTCAGGCTCCACCCCCTTAAATTTCCAGGTATTTCCCAACCTGGAGTTGGCAGCTGTATTTGCAGACCATTGCCCAAAACACAGACAGCCTTTCACAACCATGAGTAGCTTGCTGGTGAATCATAGACCCTAATCATATCGCATTCCGAATACAGTTTTATGGAAATCTGCGTGAGCAGAACTGGCTTCCAGTGGAGAAATGGATCAGGTTCAACGTCATGGCATTAACCTTTAATGCCCTTAATGGCCTGGGACCCATGTATCTTTGGGGCCTCCTTTCCTGGTATACCCCTAGAAGAGCTTTACACTCAGGAGATAAAATCTTGGTGATCCCTGGGAGGAGAGACATCCGGTTGTCCTCAACCAGAGCCAGGGCTTTCTCTGCCCTGGCCCCTACCTAGTGGAACTCTCTGCTGAGTAACATCCATGCCCTACAGGGCCTGTTGCCTTTCTGCAGGGCAGCTGAGGCAGAGATGTTCCACCAGGTGTTTAGTCGAAGACACCAACAGTTTTTCATCTAGTCTGGCACTCCTCTTTCTTTTCCCGCCTCCTCTACAAGGTAACAACCTTTCCCGGAATTATCACCTTCAGACCGGCTCAGGCGGCTGTGATGGTATTTTATAGGGAACGTGTTTCATGCACTATTTTAAATTCTGAATTTTTGTAAGACTCTTGTAATTTTATTGTTGTGGTACGCCACCCTGAGCACTATGTTTCAGGGGAGGGCAGCCTAAAGGCTGAACTAACTAACTAACCTAACTAAACTAACTAACTAAACTAACTAACTAACGAAGGCTGTGTTCATGCGCACAATTAGCCCTGCCATAGGCATGAATGCCAGGTGAATTTAAAGGGTGCGATCAGACAACAACATCTGGGAAGCACCCCGCAGCCGTCAGCAACCCGTTTTCTTCCACTACAGGAGCAGAGTTAAAAGACACCAGGGAAAGTCCAGTAGTAAATGGGTTGCTACCCACCATGGACAGACTTTCCTGTGTCTAATCGCTCTAGCATGCTCTCATAGCATCAGGATGGTCTGATCAGTGCCATTGTCGTCCCCCCCCAGTATGCGCATCATCACACACTACAGAGACAGTTTGGTGTAGTGGTTAAGTGTGCAGACTCTAATCTGGGAGAACCGGGTTTGATTCCCCCACTCCTCCACTTGCACCTGTTGATGTGATCTTGGGTCAGTCACAAGCTCTGGCACAGCTGTTCCTGAAAGAGCCAGTTTGTGTTAGAGTTCTCTCAGCCCCACCGACCTCACAGGGTGTCTGTTATGGGGAGGGAAAGGGAAAGGAGTTTGTAAGCTGCTCTGAGACTTCAAGTGAAGGGCGGGGTATAAATCCAATCTCTTCTTCTTCTACATAGGGAGTCCTCAGTGAGGAAATGTGATTCATCAGTTTGAGCCTGTTTGAGCAAATTGGAAACAAACAGCAAATCCCCCCCAAAAGACTCAACCACGGTTGCGTCTGATCACGCAGTGGCGGGCTTCCCCCCAGCTTCCAAGGATTGTGTGATCACGTAACCGCGGGTCAAATTCCTCCAGAAGAATAGCCTCACTTTCCCCCCCGCTTTATCTCACGCGTGTGACCACTACCTAACTAACCTTTTGATAAGATTTCAGAATTCTTTCTTTGACTAGTCTGTATATGGAGGATTCATGGTGCAGCTTTATCTGTTACTGGATTGGATCCAGCCAGTTTCCCCCCCACACTGATGGAGGCAGAGGTCCGTTTTAATTCCCCATAATGCTCTTTTGGAGATTATGTGACCTGCATATGGGACCAAGCCTGTAGTCAGAAAGGGAACAGAGCAAGCCCGAGTGAAATGCTGGCTGCAGCCAATCCATGGTGATACATTTAAGATACTCCGATGCACGCTATTCATATCCTTCACACGCAACAATGGGGGGGAAAAATATTATTTTTGCTTCAAACTATGCATTTGCATTTCCACTAGGAGAGCTATTTCCATCGACTCAGGAACCGAAGAGTAAATTTCAACTTTAAAAATTTTCCACGAAGCAGATGTCTCTCCTTATGAGAATTGGTATATTTTTACCCTCTGAATGATCTCGGCTTTTTATATGCCCAATTAAATTTTAGAGGTCCCTTGCTTAAATAAAGATTTATTAGCTGTTAAAATCGTAGCATAACTCTTCTACCACCTACATGCTACCCCTGAACGTATTTACAAGCATGGAGGCTTATCCACAATATAAAAAAAGAGAATGATTTAACGATGTCGTGTTATTGTTGCCAATTACGGAATTTCAGGCAACACAGACAGGCTTTCTGAAGATACGGCTTCTTTAATTCTGGGATTCTTAACTCAAGGATTATCAGAAATCCTTAAGAAAAATATGCTTTCAGTTTGGGAGATTTGCAATGCAATCCAAAGCCTGCTAACTCTGAACTGAGATTCAAACATAAGACAAGCTTGGGAGGTTGCAGATACGGAGTTCTTTACTTTTCATTTACTTTAAACAGCAGGCGCACCCTGCATTTTTTTCCAGGGTATAAGATTTCATGAGTCAAAATTTCAAGAGCCAAAATAACGGCTGAGGGGGTGACATGATCGAGGTTTATGAGATTATGCATGGGATAGAGCAGGTAGAGAAAGAAGTCCTTTTCTCCCTTCCTCACAATACAAGAACTCGTGGGCACTCAATGAAGTTGTTGAGCTGTTGGGTTAGGACAGATAAAAGGAAGTCCTTCTTCACCCAAAGAGTGATTAACATGTGGAATTCACTGCCACAGGAAGTGGTGGCAGCAACAAGCATGGATGACTTCAATAGGTGAATTAGATAAACATATGGAGCAGAAGTCCATCAGTGGCTATTAGCCACAAGGTATAGATAGGAACTCTCAGGCTGGGGCAAGGGATGCTCAGTATTCTTGGTGCTTGGGGGCGGGGCAACAGTGGGAGGGCTTTTAGTGTCTTGGCCCCATTGGGGGACCTCCTAATGGCACATGGTATTTTTGGCCACTGTATGACAGAGTGTTAGACTGGATGGGCCACTGGCCTGATCCAACATTGGCTTCTCTTATGTTCTTATATCTTTATCTATCTATCTATCTATCTATCTATCTATCTATCTATCTATCTATCTATCTATCTATCTATCATCTATCTATCTATCATCTATCTATCTTTTATCTATTCCTTTCCCTATCACAAATGGCCGGCTTGTCCAGCATCATGTGTGTGGGAGCATGAGGGCATTGTACCTACAGGAGAGACCTACCAAGATATGTGTCTCCATGGAAGGCCATGTGAAGTGAGGGAGAGGACAAAGGGAGAGAGAAGAGATGTCAGAGGGCAACTCCCCGGTTAAGACAAAGAGAGGCACCTCTTGAAGGAGAAAACATCTATACACACAAAACGGGAGAGTCAAATGGTTCCCTGATGGTAGAGGCTTTGGATATCGCTGCTGTAGTAGAATTGTAGGAGGGTTGTTGTTTCCATTTAATTAATTATTTAATTTTTGGATTAACATTTTGTCCCCCCAACATAAACTTCAAGCACAATCATTCCTTCACTTCCACAGCAAAGCCCGAACAACCGATTTGTTTTATGTACATCTGTGCACGACGGTCTCTTTTAATCCTTTCTGCCGTATATCAGCGATGTGTTATTCCTCGACTACCATTGGATTCCTCCCTCCACTGCCAAGAAAAATGTGTTTTTCAAGAAGTCGGGACAAGGCAAGACACTAGAGAAATTTCACTCTGGTAAGACACAAATTGTGCGTGGCTGAGAATTCTTCTTGTTTAATAATTGCTGTTCTTCATTAGTGTGAACCCAAGGCACAGTCTATCTGAGACAATAACATCTGCACCCTATATTTCATTATCACCAAACTTCACATTTCACACAAAAAGCAATACCCGCACAGCCTTACAGCTTTAATTAGTTTCTACCATAGCTGTGAAGGTCAGCCAATTATTGTGTGTGAAATTTCAATATGAGGCGGCTGAAATTGAAGACAGCATTGAAACATTGTGAAATTTGGTGGCGCTGTAAATCTAGCACGAGAGAACCTCTCTCTCTCTCTCTCTCCCTTTCTAACACAAAATAACAAATTAATCATCAGGTATGCACAACTTTGAGGGTTCCTTGGCTAATTTAACATGTGTTAGGAGAAGTCAAGAGGAGCAGATAATTTCTTACGGCTTCTTTCAAAGTGTGCCATCAGCAGCTGTGACATCATACTTACAAGCTGGAACCACGTTTTAAATATAAAGTCTGGTAATTAGCAGGATAGCCATGATTCTATCTGTATATTTTTATCCCATCTTTCATCCAAGAAGCTTACAGTGAGGTACAGGATTTTCTCCTCCATGTATATTGGGGGGTGGGGAGAGATGATAGATGATAGATAGGTGATAAATGATACATAGATAGGTAGATGATACATAGATAGTTCTGGTCGCCACACCTCAAAAAGGATATTATAGCATTGGAAAAAGCACAGATAGAAGGGCAACTAGAATGATAAAAGGGTTGGAACACTTTCCCTATGAATAAAGGTTAAAACACTTGGGGCTCTTTAGCTTGGAGAAACGACGGCTGAGGGGTGACATGATTGAGGTTTATAAGATTATGAATGGGATAGAGCAGGTTGAGAAAGAAGTACTTTTCTCCCTTTCTCACAATACAAGAACTCGTGGGCACTCCATGAAATTGCTGAGCAGTCAGGTTAGAACAGATAAAAGGAAGTCCTCCTTCACCCAAAGAGTGATTAGCATATGGAATTCACTGCCACAGGAGGTGGTGGCAGCTACAAGCATGGACAGTTACAAGAGGGAATTAGATAAGCATATGAAGCAGAAGTCCCAAATCCTGGCCTAACACTCTGAGCACTGCATCACATGGCCTTTCATGCCCAAGCAAAGCAAGAACCAATCAGAGCTTGGGAATGTACCCCAGAAACATAGTAGCCGAACAGGGCACAGAAATGTATCCCAGCAACATCGGAGCCAATCCGAACAGTGCCATGAACCAGCCAATAGGAGCTGTGCACTTGGGGATGTTTAAGATCTGATGAGCGGGAAGTTTAGCCAGTTCAATTTTGAGAGTGGGGAGTGAGGGAGAAGAGTTAGAGTAACAGGAATGTGAATCACTGCTCTGGAGATAACGGATTTCAGTTTTCCAGTCTGGGAAACTGAGGTGTCACAGTACGCCAAAAGGGTCTGGTGGATCTGGTGTGAAACTAACTTGCAGCAGAGGGTTGTATTTATACGTCCTAAGCCTACCTGAGAGAACGTTTTCATGTACCGTTTGAAGCCTCACACCCTGCAGCTCTCCTTTCAGAGTCGACATTTACCTCAGCCGTGTGTTTCTTTATGGGTCGACCTTGTTCTTGTTCACTTTTTAAAAGCAAAACCCTGTCGTTCCGGTCACTTCACCTCATTATGCCTAAGTTATTCATCTGGGCTCTTCTTTTTTTCCTTTTTGCCATCGACTCAAAGCCGACTTATGGCCTCGTAGGGATTTCATGGCAAGAAACATTCGGAGGTGGTTTGCCATTGCCAGCCTCTGTATAGTGACTGTAGGCTACCTTGGTCGGTCTCCCATCCAGGGCTATTTTGGGGCCAGAACGCACAGGAACGGAGTTCCGGCTGGCTCCAGAGTTGGCCACACCCAGCAAGAACTCATTAGCATAACAGGCCACACCCAACAGCAGAAACTCATTAGGACTGGCCACATTAAGGGTGTGTGGCCTAACATGCAAAAGAGTTCCTGCTACAAAAAAAACCCCTCTGGGTTCTGACAACAAACAAGGTAAACAGAATAAGAAGCAAAAGGTGGGTGTGGCTGGATGACCACACTTCTGGCGACATGGGGGCGTGGCCTAATATGCTAATGAGTCATGCTATCAGGGTGTGTCCTAATATGCTAATGAGTTTCTGCTGTTGGGTGTGGCCTATTATGCTAATGAGTTCCTGCTGGGCTTTTTCTACAAAAAAAGCCCTGCTGTCATCCAAGTCCTAGCTAAGGTCAACTGTGCTTAGCTTCCCAGATCTGAGACTGAGCTAGCCTGGGTTATCCAGGGCCCTTCCTGCACCCTCCTTTTAATCCATGTTCACCGCAGTGTCCTCCAGGGGATTCTGTGCTAAAATCGAACCCAACCTTCTTTTTAATCCAGGTGTTTCCCCCCACCTCCAGTCTGCACTAAAATTGAGTTCAACCTTCTTTTTATTCTTTCCCCCCCACTTCCTATTCTTCATTATATTCCCTCCCTCAAGGGGCCAACCCAGTTTCAGCCTGCTGTTGCCCCCCTGGGGTTATTTGGATGCTGTTTTGCCGTGGACTTCAACTGCCTCGACTCGAACACTGAGAAAATCCGGAGCGGCAGGCAAATGCGGGAAGGGCTTAACACATGCTAATCATACATTCACCCAGGTGAACTGAACTGATCTCTGTTGCCTGGAAATCAGTTGCAATCCCAGGAGACCTCCAGTCACCATCTGGAGATTGGCAACCCTACCAGGAGCCATCATTGGGGGGAATATGCCAGTCAAAACAATGGGGAAAAAAAACTTCACCGGGGGAGGGAGTTCCAAAGTTTTGAAAGCGAGGATGCCACGAATTATTTCAGCCCAAAGCAATGGATTCTGACTCATCGGGACAAAAAACAACAACAAACAAACCTGGGACTGTCCCTGTGTCGGCCACAACATCAGTAAGCGACTACCCTGGCTGGCTTCCCCCCCTCCACCCTGCCTGCGTTGCTTCGGGTGGGTTTCAGGGACATCCCTATTCAGCAAGAGGGTTTTCCTCATTGTAGAATCACAGAATCATAAGAGTTGGAAGAGGTCTCCAGGGTCATCTAGTCCAATCCCCTGCACAATGCAGAGAAGGGCAACTAGAATGATTACAAGGGTTGGAACACTTTCCCTTTGAAGAAAGGTTAAAACACTTGGGGCCCTTTAGCTTGGAGAAATGATGGCAGAGGGGTGACATGATCGAGGTTTATGAGATTGTGCATGGGATGGAGCAGGTTGAGAAAGAAGTACTTTTCTCCCTTCCTCACAAGACAAGAACTCGTGGGCACTCCATGAAATTGCTGAGCAGTCGGGTTAGAACAGATAAAAGGAAGTACTTCTTCACCCAAAGAGTGATTAACACATGGAATTCACTGCTGCAGGAGGTGGTGGCAGCTACACACATGGACAGTTTCAAGAGGGAATTGGATAAACATATGGAGCAGAGGTCCATCAGGGGCTATTAGCCACAAGGTATAGATGGGAACTCTCAGTCTGGGGCAGGTGATGCACTCTATTCTTGGTGCTGGGGGGGCAGCAGTGAGAGGGCTTCTAGTGTCCTGGCCCCACAGGTGGACCTCCTGATGGCACCTGGTATTTTTGGCCACTGTGTGACACAGAGTGTTGGACTGGAGGGGCCATTGGCCTGATCCAACATTGGCTTCTCTTATGTTCTTATGCAGGGGATTCACAAATGCCTCCCCTTCCACACCTGCAGTGACTGCTGCTCCATGTCCAGAAGATGACCAAAAAACTTCCAGGATCCCCAGCCAAACCGGCCTGAAGAAAAATGGCTTCCTGAATCCAAAGTGGCAACAGACATTTCCAGGGGCATGTAAGAAAGGGGCACGAGAACCAAGCACTGAGGCAACCCTTCCTGCCCTCCCTCTCGTGATCTGCCTCAGTTCATGGAATCCACATTGCTGTTAGATGGCCATCTCTATCCATTGTCTGAAAACCTCCAAAGAAGGAGAGCCCACCACTTCCCGAGGAAGCCTGGTCCTCTGAGCGACCTCTCTAACTGTTCTTCCTAATGTTTAGCCAAAAGATCTTTTGATTTAATTTCAACCCCTTGGATCTGGTCCAACCTTCTGGGGCAACAGAGAACAACTCCGCACCATCCTCTATAGGACAGCCCTTCAAGTACTTGAAGATGGTGACCATATCACCTCTCAATCATCTCCTCTCCAGGCTAAACATACCCAGCTCCTTCAACCTTTCCTCGTAGGACTTGGTCTCCAGACCCCTCACCATCTTCATTGCCCTCCTCTGGACACGTTCCAGCTTGTCTGTGCTGTTCAGTCATACAGTCACGTCTGACTCTTCTTGACCCCATTGGCCACATCACGCCAGGCCCTCCTGACTTTCGCCGTCCTCCAGTGTTTGCTTAATTTCATGTTTCTTGCATCGATTAACACTGGCCGAGGACTGGCTTGTTGACAAGCTCGAACGTGTCCAGATGAAGGTGACCAGGATGGTGAGAGGGTTGGAATCCAAGTCTTATGAGGAAAGGCTGAAAGAGTTGGGTATGTTTAGCCTGGGAAAGAGAAGGCTTAGAGGGGACATGATTGCAGTCTTCAAATATTCAAAGGGTTGTCATGTAGAAGATTGAGCAGATCTATTCTCTCTTGCTCCAGATTGCAAGACTAGATCTAATGGGTGGAAATTACAAGGGAGTCGTTACCGGCTAAATATCAGGAGAAACTTCCTAACTGTTAGAGTGGTTGAGCAGTTCGACAGTCTGCCTCGGGAGGTGGTGGATGCTCCTTCCCTGGACATTTTCAAGCAGAGGCTGGATGACCATCTTTTGGGTATGTTGTAGGTATGTAGGGCTCTCTTTTGGCTCTGCTCCTGCAGAGTAAAGGGGGTTGGACTAGATGACCTGCAAGGTCCCTTCCAACTCTAACATTCTATGATTCTATGATTCTATGACAGACTGGCAGTTCGAAGCACGAGGGAGTCATGGGAAAAAGACCTGAAACAAAGTGTTCCAGGTTTTCCTGGTCACACTGCAGGGACTGATGAGGGAGCATACTGGGGAGGACGCACAAGGGAGCATTCGCACTGTTGGCCCACCCCTGGCGGAGGCACGGCTGTAAGCAGCTTTTTGTTTGTAATCCACTTATATGTGCTTATGCACTCATGTGCCTAAATGCATCCCTACCGGATCAGCTTGTTTGCGTTCACACTTCTGGGAAGCGGGATCAACATGCTCTCCAGGGTTTGCTACCACTTTCACCTGATATTTTTTTAAACTTGGGAGGGAAATGTTACAAGATGGGTTGAGTGTGGCTGGGGAACGCCTGATAGATGTGCCTGTGTGAACTGGCCCTTTAATCTGTTTGTGAAATGTTTCTGAAATGTGCCTATATCGGGCCAAACTACCAGTCTGAACTCGGCCACTGTCTAACCATCTCATCCTTTGCCATCCCCTTCTTCTTTGACCTTCAGTCTTTCCCAGCATCAGGGTCTTCTCCAGTGAGTGCTCCCTTCTCATTGGGTGGCCAAAGTCTTTGAGCTTCAGCTTCAGTCTCTGGCCTTCCAGGGAACAGTCAGGGTTGATTTCTTTTAGGACTGACTGATTCAATCTCCCTGTAGTCCAAGGGACTCTCAAGAGTCTTCTCCAGCACCATAGTTCGAAAGAATCTATTCTTCGGCACTCGGCCTTCCTTATAGTCCAACTCTCGCAGCCATACATTACTACTGGGAATACCATTGCTTTGACCATGTGGACTTTTGTTGGCAGGGTGATGTCTCTACTTTTTATTATGCTGTCTAGGTTTGCCATCGCTTTCCTCCCAAGGAGCAGGCATCTTTTAATTTTGTGGCTGCAGTCACCGCCTGCAGTGATTTTGGATCCCAGGAACATGAATTCTGTCACTGCTTCCATGACTTCCCCTTCTATTTGCCAAGGAGTGATGGGGCCGGATGCCAGGATCTTAGTTTTTTGGATGTTGAGTTTCAAGCCAACTTTTGCGCTCTCCTCTTTCACCATTAGCAAGAAGCTCTTGAGGTCCTCTTCACTTTCTGCCATTAGAGTGTCTGATATGGCAGCTTGTCTACATCCTTCTTAAATTGTGGTACCCAAAACTGAACACAGTACTCTGGGTGAAGTCTAACCAGAGTAGAGTATCAGAGTTTGAAGCATTCAGGATAAGCTTCCTTTGAGGAGAACTTCCCAGCTTGCTGCTAGCTCCGACCCCCAGGAGGGGTGGGGGGACACCTCTCTCAAACCATTCATGCTTTTAAAACTAAGATTCTATTCTGCACGCAACTCCATTGCAAAAAAAAAGTGTGTCTCTTTTCCAGGAAGCAACATACGGGGTGGGGGGGGAGTTCTCTTGCAGTCGCTCGCCTTTCCAAAGGGAGCAGTTGAACATTAAACCACTGAATAATTCCAGGCAAAAAAATAAAATATTTACAATTCAAGCCTCCTCTAACTTTGCCGTCTCCACGCCAGCCATCTGCAGGTCTCACAAGATCACCGTCGCCTGCCAAGGAGGATCAAGACTCAGCATGCAGTTTTACAAAAAAACAAACATGGATAACCATGCATGGCCAGACAGCTGGGAGTTCAAAATTTAGCAAGTGCAGGAGGCAACGGAACTGCTCGAATGTCAAGCGGGAGCGAGTTCTTCCTGGTGCCATGTCTCGATTGACAGAACGGAAAATACAGCGCAAAAGCACAAGAGCCCCCATTCTGAAACCGAAATGTGTGCCTCTGAGTCTCTCCTGGCCTATGTGCCAAATGTGAAGGGTTGCATGACAACAAGGGCCCCCAAAGGGCACCCACTGACCTTCACAAAAGAGCAGCATCTTGAAGTTGATGCAGCTCCAGTAGATCCATGGAGGATGTGATGGTGGTGGAGAAAAATGCCATCAAGTCACAGAGAAGTTCTGGTGACCTCACAGAGGTTACAAGGCAAGAGGCCACCGTTGCCTGCCTGTGCCTAGCAACCCTGGGTTTCCTTGGTGGTCTCCCATCCCAGTACGAACCAGGGCCAACCCTGCTTAGCTTCTGAGGGCTGAGGAGATCGGGCTAGCCTAGGCCATCCAGGTCAAGGCAAGAGATAAAAAGAGGTGGTCTGCCATGGTCTGCCTCTGCGTGGCAACCCAGGACTTCCTTCCTTGGTGGTCTCCCATCCAAGTACAAATGGATATCAACTCTATTTAGCCTCTGAGAGTTGTTTATTTATTTATTTATTTGGTTCCATTTCTACCCCGCCCTTCCCACAAACGGGTTCAGGGTGGGTTACAACACTGGTTATTAGAACAATAGAAGAAGAAGAAGAAGAAGAAGAAGAAGAAGAAGAAGAAGAAGAAGAAGAAGAAGAAGAAGAAGAAGAAGAAGAAGAAGAAGAAGAAGAAGAGGAGGAGGAGGAGGAGGAGGAGGAGGAGGAGGAGGAGGAGGAGATTGGATTTATACTCCGCCCTTCACTACCCAAGGGAGTCTCAGAGCGGCTGACAAACTCCTTTCCCTTCCCTTCTCCACAACAGACACCCTGTGAGGTAGGCAGGGCTGAGAGAGCTCTGCAAGAAACTGCTTTTTTTCAAGAACACCTCTGAGAGAACTTGTGACTGATCCAAGGTCACATCAGCAGGTGCAAGTGGAGGAGTGAGGAATCAAACCTGGTTCTCCCAGATTAGAGTCCATGCACTTAACCACTACACCAAACTTGAGGCTAAATGGATGTCTTTTGGGCTGGGGATCACCAGTTAATGCTGGTCTAATGAGCGCAAGGCTCAAGAGGGCACATATGAGGATAGGCAGTCCTGCAGGTATGTCAGTCCCTGGCCTCTCAAGGCCTTAAAGGTTAATACCAGCATAGGGTTGCCAGCCTCCAGGTGGGTCAAGTAACAAATATATTTACTGCAAAAACCTTTTTTTATAAATTAACGTGTGTGTTATTTTCAAAGTCAAACCCCAACGGGAGTTTCCAGAATTATACGCCCACTTCTCCTTGCTTGAAGTCTTCCAAAGGAGGGAAGCTGTCTTTTATAGTTACATTCAGGGCTCTTTTTTTTTTGTATCAGGAACCCTTTGCATGTTAGGCCACACACCCCTGATGTGGCCAATCCCAGTGAGTTTCTGCTGTTGGGTGTGGCCTGTTATGCCAATGAGTTCCTGCTGGTCGTGGCCAACTTGGGAGCCAGCCAGAACTCCGTTCCTGTGCGTTCCTGCCCAAAAAGAGCCCTGGTTGCATTGAGGTTTGTTGCTGGTCCTACAGAAGGAGAAGCAGGAGTATAATTCTGGAAACTCCCGTTGGGGTTTGACTTTGAAAATAACGATGTAAATTGTCTGGTAGTTATTATATTGAATTGAACTGATTGTTATTGTTTATTGCATGTAATGAATATATATGCCTGCTTTAGGATATTATAATAGCACACAATGCACTTTCTAAGATGTTAGTTAACTAATAGAACACATTAATTTATTAAAAAAAGTTTTTTGCAGTGTATATATTTGTTACTTGACTCTTCTAACACTGCAGCTCAGGTTGCTACAGCCTCCAGGTGGGGCCTGGGGATCTCCCGCTTTTGCAACAGATCTCCAGCTGACAGAGATCAGCTCCCCTGGAGAAAATGGCTGCTTTGAAGGGTGGACTCTAGGGCATTGTACCATGCGGAGCCCCCCTCCCCTCCCTAAACCCCTCCCTCTCCTGGATCCACCTCCAAAGTCTCCAGGTCTTTTCCAACCCAGACCTGACAACCCGAACCTTGAAATGGACTCAGAATTAAGACCATAAGAGAAGCCAGTGTTGGATCAGGCCAACAGCCCATCCAGTCCAACATTCTGTGTCACACAGTGGCCAAAAATACCAGCGGCCATCAGGAGGTCCAGCAGTGGGGCCAGGACACTAGAAGCCCTCCCATTGTTGACCTCCCCCCCAAGCACCAAAAGTACAGAGCATCACTTGCCCCAGACTGAGAGTTCCTATCTATACCTTGTGGCTAATAGCCGCTGATGGACTTCTGCTCCAGATGTTTATCCAATCCCTTCTTGAAGCCGTCCCTGCTTGTAGCTGCCACCACCTCCTGTGGTAGTGAATTCTACACGTTCATCACTCTTTGGGTGATGAAGTACTTCTTTTTATCCATTCTAACCCGACTGCTCGGCAATTTCATGGAGTGCCCACGAGTTCTTGGATTGTGAGAAAGGGAGAAAAATATCTCTTTCTCCATCTGCTCTGTCCGTGTAAACCTCAATTGTGTCACCCCTCAGCCATCGTTTCTCCAAGCTAAAGAGCCCCGAGCGCTTTAATTCTATCAGAATTTTATCTGCCAAGGTCAGGCTAGCCTAGGCCATGCATGTCACGGTAGAAGATGGGATACGTGGGGATACTCGCAAGAGGGCTTGGGGAAGGGGATGTATCCCTTTCTTGACTTGGCCTGCTCTGTTCGAAGCCCGAATTCCAAGCTCCAAGCCTCAGACTTCCAGCTTTTCGCCTCATTTCCAACTGTACTTCTCTGCGCCAAAATGAAATACATTCTGTTTGCCTCCCTTGGCATGCAATGAAAACCGCACAGGCCGCTGCTTTTCCTCAGAAGCTGTGGGTAATCACGTAGGGCCAAAGTAGAAAATGCAAAACCAAAAACCGTCTAATATCTTCTGTCAGGACCAATCTTAAAAAACGCAAAACAACGTGCAAGGATTCGAGCCCTCCAGGCTGGAACCAGTTAAAATGAAAGGAGAAGGAGAGTTCTTTCAAGCCTTGACCCAAAGGCCTTTGGAAGATGAAGAAAGAAGAAGAAGAAGGAGGAGGAGGAAGAGGAGGAGGAGGAGAAGAAAGAGGAGGAGGAGGAGGAGGAGGAGAAGAGGAGGAGGAGGAGGAGATTGGATTTATACCCCGCCCTTCACTACTCGAAGGAGTTTCAGAGCGGCTTACAATCTCCTTTCCCTTCCCCTCCCCACAACAGACAGACCCCCTGTGAGATAGGTGGGGCTGAGAGAGCTCTTTCGAGGACTGCTCTTTCAGGAAGAGCTCTGACAGAACTATGGCTTGCCCAAGGTCATCCAGCAGGTGCAAGTGGAGGAGTGGGGAATCAAACCCGGTTCTCCCAGATTAGAGTCTGCGCACTTAAACAGCACACCAAACTGGACTCTTGCTCTTTTCTACTGCTACAGACAGACTAACACGGCTACCCATCTCATATATTTTAAAAGAGATTCGAAGGGTAGCGAACGTGATGTTCTGACCTACTTGCAACGCACAACCTGAGTAAGAGAGGTTGTAGAGAGGGCAGTACGTACTTAATGCACACATTCTATGTTTGGTTTTAACTGGAAAGTCTTTTAACTGTTATCGTAAGCTGCCTCGAGCCAGGAGGAAAGGTGAAATAGAAGCATTTCCATAAACAAACCAATAAGCAATCATAATTATCAGGGCTTTCTTTGTGGCAGGAACTCCTTTGCATATTAGGTGACACACCCCCTAATGTAGCCAATCCTCCAGGAGCTTACAGAGCTCTTCTTACAGGGGGGCTACCGTAAGCTCTTGGAGGATTGGCTACGTTAGGGGTGTGTCGCCTAAGATGCAAAGGAGTTCCTGCTACAAAAAGAGCCCTGAATAGATAAATAGACAGACAGACAGACAGATAGATAGATAGATGATAGATAGATAGATAGATAGATAGATGATAGACGATAGATAGATAGATAGATGATAGATAGATGAATAGATGATAGATGATAGATGATAGATGATAGATGATAGATAGATAGATAGATAGATAGATAGATAGATAGATAGATAGATAGATAGATAGATGGATGGATAG